>BSBK01001268.1:947500-970000 GCA_027943335.1 Chamaecyparis obtusa | reverse complement strand
TGTAGTTGTCATGTTTATTTACATGTTCTTTGTGTTTGGCTTCTCTCCCTCGCATCAAAAATAAGATTTTCCCACTTTGAATTGAGAATACGCGTGCAACACAAGCAGCATACACACAGATAGAAGGTGGAGCTGAGAAGACCCAACACATTTACAATGTTCATGATGGTCTAACTTAAAATACACAATTAAAAACCTCTATAAAAAATTCAAACATGTTGGGTCTTTCAGCTCCACCTACTATTCGTGCATATGAATTGAGGTTTCATATTGAATGTGCATGCAACACAAGCATAATATGCATGGATAGCAGGTGGAGCTGAGAAGACCCAACATGTTTACATTTTTTTCTCCTTTGTTTCTTGTACACCATCTGTATCAGCAAGTTTCTTCATGGATGGCCTCCACTATCTTCCCCACTACAACTATAACCACTGTTCATTCTCCTGCAATCATTACTATCTTCTCTATTGATTAGATCTCCATTGAAATTTATTTCATGAAAAATTCCAAATTAAATGTTTGGTATTCCTTCATCTCCCCTCAAATCCATCACTTATGTGTATGGCTTCTCTCCCTTGCATCAAAAATAATATTTTTCCTACTTTGAATCAAGAATGTGCGTGCAACACAAGCAGAATATGCACAGGTAGCAAGTAGAGTTGAAAAAACACAACACGTTTACATTTTTTTAATAGGTCAAAATTAAAATGTTCGTGATGGTTTGTAACTTAAAATATGAAATTAAAGACCTCTATAAAAAATGCAACCCTGCTTTGTTTTTCAACTCCTCCTGATATCCTATGTATATGAATTGAGATTGCCTAGACTGTCATAGTTAACATCTAAATAGTGCATCTCATCATCACAATTAATCCACCTTAAACAATTGAATATGTTTGTTTGTATTAAATATTCATTAATCAAAATTTGAATAGAAAATGTATACCTTGAGTACTACAATTCACATTAGAATCGATGCCTCCATCGTGCTCAGTCGGTGCAGTATCAATATCCGCAGGCTGCATTCCAATGTAATAATTAGTGTATTTATTGATAATATATACATATAAATACAAGACAAATACTGAGAAATGTTAATCATTCAGTTTACTACATATAAATATATTCATAGATAATTACTTAAAACAACATTCATGGAGTTATTATGATAGTTTTACTGATATTTTTGTCACAATTTGATGTTTAGGATAGGGGAAAAGCACCTGCAACAATAGAGTTGATAGCTATAGATATAGATGAGGATATCCTAGAAATCCCTAATATAAGAAATCCCATAAATCCTCTTCAGCATCTCCTCAGTTGGATTTGCATCTTCCAAAATAGTAATAATTTCTGCATTACTCTTTTTCTTCACTGTATTTATTATATTAGGGATTTGGGATATCCTCATCTGTATCTATAGCTATTGCCTCTATTGTTGCAGGTGCTTTCCCCCTATTTGATATTTATCTTCAGGTGTCCACACTTGTTTTGTTGGTTGTTGCCAAAGGTCATAGTTAGTGATTGGGAGAGCTCTGTTTTGGCACCAGTCATGTAGTACAAGCACTAGAATTGAGTTTTTCAGCATAGCTAGGAAATTTTTGTATATCAACATGCAATAGAGTTTTTTTCCCAAACTCTATCACATGTTGATATAAACAAATTTCCTAGCCCGTGCCAAAAAAATTAATTCTAGTGCTAAAAAAATCAATTCTAGTGCTTGTACTGAGACCTTAAATTATTGAGCTTCTCTTTGTTTCAAGAATAGTTTAACATTCTTTGAGAAACATAATTGTAGGCATCATGGTCACATTTTTTTGAAGACAATGTAATTGATTGGTATACCCAGATGATGGAGAGAAACTTCTGCACCTCCGGTTCCAAGTTGTTCTCCATCCCGCAGTGTCAACTTGGAATCGAAGGTGCAAAATTTGCACTCTGTCTAGGTATACAACTCAATTATGTTGTCTCCAAAAAAATGTGACCATGATGCCTACAATTATGTTTTGAGAATATTTTAATTAACATTCTCTACTTAACAAGGCCAACCATGTGAAGGTGGAAGCTCATCTGGCCCCTCCTAGGAGCCTCTTATGACCCTTTATGACATTTTAAGACCTCTAAGATCTATTCTTAGAGGTCATAAAGGGTCGGAAAGGGTCATAAGGGATCCTAGGACACAACAGCTAAGAAACATAATTGTAGGCATCATGGTCACATCTTTTTGGAGACAATGTAATTGAGTTGTATACCCAAGCGATGGAGTGCAACTTCTGTACCTCTGATTCCAAATTGACTCCAGGATTCAAAGACCATAGATAAGGAATAAATTTAGAGAGTGGAGGAGGGTCATAATGAAAAAAATAATACAAGACAAACCTCACGTTAAATGAGTCAACTACAAACATTTTAATAGATTTTTATTATTAAATAATGAAATTTGCATATACTAGTGTTCTAAGCCCCCTCATTACATGATTTATTATTGTAAGCCCCCTCTAACTTACGCATCTAGAAAATGAAACTACAACCTATTAGGATTGAGACAAACCTTATAGAACAACATCAACTAGGAATGATCACTTTCCAACATTTGTTGAATACATCTATTGGAGGACCTTGTATTCATGAGCTACACCTTGTATTCATGAGTTCCAGATGTATTCAAAAGATGTATTCAATAGATGTTGGAAAGCGATCATTCCTAGCTACTATTGTTCTATAAGGTTTTTCTCAATCCTAATAGGTTGTAGTTTCATTTTCTAGATGCGTAAGTTAGAGGGGGCTTACAATAATAAATCATGTAATGAGGGGGCTTAGAACACTAGTATATGTAAATTTCATTATTTAATAATAAAAATCTATTAAAATGTTTGCAGTTGCCTCATTTAACTTGAGGTTCATCCTATATTATTTTGGTCATTATGGACCTCCTCCACTCTCTAAATTTATTCCTTATCTATGGTCTTTGTATCCCGTAGTGTCAACTTGGAATCGGAGGTGCAGAAGTTGCACTCCATCACTTGGGTATACAACTCAATTACGTTGTCTTCAAAAAATTGTGACCGTGATGCCTACAATTATGTTTCTCAGTTGTTGTGAAATTTTCATTTATGTTTCTCAATTGTCATGTTTATACCTTCTCTCATTTGCTAGTGTAATTCCTCTTTGAGTATCCCCATTCTCCTTTTCATCCAAAATGACCTCATTCCAATCCCTTACTGGAATAAGGGGAGACTTCATACCATGCTGCACTCAAACTTTAGTGAGACTTCATACCATGCAACATCTGTAGATTATGTTCAATGTGTTATTTACGCTTGTATTGGTGGGAAAACTCTTGAAAACATGCAAAAGATATTGCATTCAACCATGTTGTTTACATGACACATGTAGTTTACCTCTAGCATAAATCAATGTTGCGTACAAATCTGCAGATGCTGCTTGGTATGAAGCTTCACTCAAGCTTGAAAATGATAGTCAATCCATAGTCAAGGTCAAGGAACAAATGGAATAACCAAGAAAACATTATACGTTAAATCATGTGATTGATAGCAGATTGGGGCTCACCTAAGCCATAAACAATATGAAGAATTATTCTAAAAAAAGATGTAAACCATATATATGTGCACTTGAGGCAAAGATAAGTTATGTCATATCAATATTAAAATATTATTTACAATATGAAAATACTAAACTAACTAATTCCTGAGTTCATCTCTGCATATGGTCGCAACAAAGATATGTGATTACAATACAGAGAAGGCATTGTAAAAATATAATTTCAGAATTTGCCCTAGCCTGACACATTTTGCACTCAAATCCTTCATCGTAGATAAGTGGAGATGGGTGGATAGATGCAGATGAGTTGTCATCAACCCAACTAAAGTATCCATAGCCATTATTTCCCTATGATACCCAATCTACATTAGTTCTTATATTATAATGAATAGTATTTACATTAGAAACTTTAAATATATACACATTAGCAACCTTTTTTCTATTTGGGCAGCACCAAAATTGTCATCCAAGGTTGTTTGGTGTCTGTGAAGTCTTCAACACACACTGCCCACCACCACATTGACAGTTTGGCACATTGACAAGAGTCATCGAGCCTATATCAATAATGCACCGCACCATTGTTACTACATTTATTATTTTTATATGAAATACACCAAGGAGTAGCATCAAAAATATTAACCATTTACAATAATGAAAAGTAAACCTAAATCAAATAGCTCATTTTTTTATCAGCATGTGTAGTCTCTGTGTATATGAAAAATGAAAGAAATATGAAGCTGAAATAAAATAGTGAACAAAATAGTATTCTACATAGAGTGAATGAAATATACCATCAAAAGAAGGTGACAAAATCCTGTCATGCAGCATAGACATAGGAAATGAAAAAGGGACAAAAGACAAGAAATAAGAAAAATCATTACGACTATAGATAAATCATTTATACTATAATAAAAAAAAGAAACACTCTTTGTCAACAATTTCCGAAATCATTAGGACTATAGAAAAATAATTAAGACTATACAAAATCAAATTTTAGAAATGGACGGTTCTGATGCTTTGCCATTACAACAATTGAGCATTCATCATTTGGTATTGTGTATTCCATTTATGTCAACAATGTTCAAAATCCTATCACCAAGCACAAACAAGAAATAAGAAAAATCATTAGGACTATAGAAAAATCAAGTTCTAGAAATGGATGGTTCTGATATTGCTTTGCCATTACAACAATTCAGCATTCATCATTTGGTACTTCTTGGTGTATTCCATTTAAGTTTTTTAGTTGCTGTGTTTATGTGCATGTTCTTTATGTGTTTGGCTTCTCTCCCTCACAAGGGATACGTCGGTAGGTAATTGATTTGAAAGCATAATGATTTGACAGTCTTTTTTCAGGGTAGGCGTAATCATCCCACCAACCTTAATCAACAACATTGGTGTCCTATCATTGCACAAGTGTAAGACATTAAGGGTTGATTCAAGGAGGGAAGAAAAAAAGGTCATTTTAACCTTACAAGGCAAGAGGAGAGACAGTCCAAATAATTCTATGGTGACTGTCCCAAACAACAAACAAATGATGGAATTGCTAACATATTTTCTTTTCATGTTTCTAACAAGTTTGTTGCAAATAGAACCATCATTACAATAGAACCACTCTTTCAAGATATTCTTGGCCAAATCGACCTAGATAAAGAAAGAAAATTGATCATGGAAGATAAATAATTATGAATGATAATAGAAGATAAATAATATAATAATGATAGATGTTGATGAATATTATTAATGGATCAAATAATAACATATTGATAGATGAAAGAATAATTATTTTAGTGTCTAAAAGCTCCATTAGCTAAAATCACAACCAACCAAATATGGTTGTGGTAGTTGTAATAGGATTATATATACACCAAACAAGGAATGTACGGGCAGGATCCTTGGTATGTACGGATGAGAACAAGAAATATAAGATAAAAACTAGTTTGTGTGCAATTTGTGATTTTGGAAGGGTCTTAAGAGCCTTGTTTTGGATTCCATTTTCTTTATGCAATAAGGGCCTGTTTGGTGCATGGAATACCAAATGTCAGATATAGTCAATTTTGAAACATTCTGTAATTCTAGAAGATACAAATTCTGAAAATGATTTCTGGAATATGAGATGACCTATTTGGTTCACCTGGAAGATGACTAAGAAGATGCATAAGGAATTTTAATTTTGTAATTTAATTTCTTTAAATTCATGTGTATACATCTATATACATACATACATACATGTGTGTATATATACATATATGCACACGTGTATATATACACATACACACATGTGTATATGTGTATACATGTGTGTATATGCAAACATGTATATACATATGCACACATGTGTATATATACACACATACACACATGTGTGTATACACACACACACATACATATACACACATGCATTTATATATACACACATATGTACACACACACACATATATATATACATACATGTGTGTATATATATACAAATACACACACATGTGTATATACATATCCACACATTTGTGTATATATACACACATATACACATGTGTGTATGTATATACACATATATATACACACACATTTGTGTATATATAAACAAAAATAATTCTATTACTGAAGACAATAAATAAACCCAGTTCATTAGGAGGGGAGTAATGTAAAATACAAGACACGTCACTTAGAATCAATCCAATAATTCAAGACTTTAGTGCTACATTAGTTGGAAGACACAAGGAGAAGTGGTATTTGATATCAAATGGGAGCTAGTAAAGGTCATAACATCATACCATAGACTTACCAAAGAAACATAGGTGCTAAAATAAGTGCCAAGATAGTGAAGTGTGGGGTAGTATATAGAGAATTTATTAGAGTAGTTAACTATACTACTGTCATTAGAAGTCAAGTGCTAAATAATGAACAAATATATTTAATAAATAAGAACAATAAAAGAAGGTAGTGAAGGCATGTTGTCAAGTGTTGTTAAGAATAGATAAAAGAGAACAATAAGGATGATACAATGAGATGTAATAAGTATTAGTGGTCTATGATGGCATGGCAGTCATAAAAGAATCAAAGTAGATGATCCTTGGGGTGATAAGTAATGCATCAAGACCAATGAAGGGTTGACAAATTGTGTAGACTAGGATGAACAAAAAAAGGTATGATTCTCATATGCATAGAAATTTAAAATTACACAGGGTCATTAAAATCACCATAACATCATCAAATAACATAGACAACTGGAAAATGGAATTGATTAAAGACATTCAAACAAATCACAACCAATATGTATACCCATAGAACTAAGAATATAATAAGTATCAATGTAGAGTGCTTATATAATCCAAGAAATGATAAACTTTGTCATGATATATAGGAGTAATGATTTCATTAACTGGTAAAAATAACTTTCTACTAATGTAATAATGATATTCAATCAAGGAGAAATAAGACATAGTAATTCCATATGAATAACATGGGTGCTCATTATTACAAACATCAAATGAAGTGGAAAAGCATTGAAGAATATACAAATATTTCAAAGCCCAAAATTACTGATGGTGTCACAATCATAACCTATTAGGGTTTTCATTACCCTCCAAAAAACTATAGCATATGTTGGAGGAAAACAAGATATATATATATATATATATATATATATATATATATATATATATATATATATATATATATATATATATATATATATATATATATACATATACATATACATATACATATATATATATATATATACATATACATATATATATATATATATATATATATATATATATATATATATATATATATATATATATATATATATATATAAAATGCAAAATCCACAATGAATATGAGTACCATTTCATCATTATATCAAAGATCGGTAATCTTTAGCAACATTTATACAAACAAAGCCACAAGTATGAGACTATAGGAATACAAAGAAAATAAAACCCTCGAATAGCTAATTTTAGTGCTTTTATAGAAATAAAGATGTAGAGAATCATAAATACTTAGGAATGCTTTTTATCAAATGTTTTAGTTGTCGGTGCCTTAGTAGACATGTATGTTAAATGTGGAAACATAGATAAGGCACGCAAATTGTTTGACAGATTGCCTCAAAGAGATGTTGTCTCATGGATTGCCATGATTGGGGGATATGTTCAAAATAAGTTTGTTGAAAAGGCATTAGAAACTTTTAAGAAAATGCAACTAGTGGATGTAAAGCCAGACTCCTCAACCTTTTCTAGCATACTTCCTGCCTGTGGTCAAGTTGGAGCTTTCAAACTGGGCATTTTTAGGTAATTTATACTCCTTGGATAGACCCAACCAACTATCACAACATAATATCAACAAATAACAATGTTGGTTCAACTATGAATAATGGTTCCAATTAACTTGTCAAACTCTCTAAACTTTGAATACTTCCAGACACGGTGGTGACTCTTCAATCTATCAACTGAAATTTATAATCAGTTCTCCAAATAGCTTTGTTACCTCAATCACTAGTGTCTACTTTTAGAAAGACTACACATTTGCTGATGTTCCTTTGATTATAATTTATCAAACTTGCAATCCTATTCCAACTCCTCACATATGATACTCAAACTTCTACTAATCCTCTGTTGGTTTTCAACAGTACTCTCTTTTTCTGGTCTATGGATCAGTCACAATATTTAACATAGGCCTATCGGGTTCCCTTTCTTTAATTGGAAATTACAAAACAATAACAGTCAATCCTCATCCAACACCTCCAACTGGTCTTAAAGGACTCTCTAACCCAGTTGACCAGATTAGGTTAGGTTGACTTGGAACAGTTTGAAGATGGGTATTAGGGACTGGTGTTTTTTTTTTTTTCCAACTATCAACAAAGATCTCGGTCAATTCATCTTTAAACCCAACATACTTTCGAGCTACTGCTACAACTGTGTCTTTTATTGTTTCTTTGTGCAAATTCAGATTGAGGAATCAGTTTCAAATTCCTGGTTATTACTCTACCATAACATTTCTTTACTTCACAAGTTAACATATGGTATGCACCTAGCTAGGGCATTGACCTTGAAGCACTAACATAGTTCCTTGAGTTCTGAGCATTTAGGTTTTTTTGACACATTGCCTTAACTTTCTCTCCATCCAACAACATGGAATTCCCATGGAGGAGGTGCAAGTTAAGGATCAAACTCCACAATAGAGCCAAACTCCCAACATGAACTCTCAATGAATTAGAATCCCCTGTAGAAGTTGAAAAAACACTAAATGCTATAAAACTTTAAAATGTGAATGCATAAAAAATGGGGTTTATAGCAGTATGAATACAAGTTATCTATTTGCCATAGTTAATACATAAAATGATAACCAAAACAAAAAAACATACTCGGAATCTGGTTCCTTGTTAATGAAATTTGCTTCAAAGGTTTTACTTGATTGAATCCTGCTACACAGTGCCGATGAGGTTTCACAGATTAGGCTAGGTTGACTTGGAATAGTTCAAAGATGGCATGCACCTAACTAGGGCATCAGCCTTGAAGCACTAACATAGTTCCCCGAGTTCTGAGCATTTAGGTTTTTTTGACACATTGCCTTAACTTACTCTCAATCCAAAGGCATGGAATTACCATGGAGGAGATGCAAGTTAAGGATCAAACTCCATAATAGAGCCAAACTCCCAACATGGACTGTCAACGAATTGGAATCTCGCGTAGAAGTTGAACAAACACTAAATGCTATAAAACTTTAAAATGTGAATGCATGAACTTGCAGAGAGATGTTAATGCATATATTTGTATCAGGCAGATTGTGTCTAAGTAATATAATTAATAGATAGAAAATCCCTGACATAGTGGGTACATATTGAACTAAACCCATAGATGTATAAGATGAGTTTCTACAACAAACAACATGGTACATTTATTGCAAGTTCAACAATGCAAATTAAACTTGTTCACAAAATTTTAATGTCGTGAATGCATCAACAATGGGGTTTATAGCAGTATGAATACAAGTTATCTATTTGCCATAGTTAATACATGAAATGATAACCAAAATTAAAAAACATACTCATAATCTAGTTCCTTGTTAATGAAATTTTCTTCGAAGGTTCTACTTGATCGAATCCTGCTACATAGTGCCGATAAGGTTTCGTGTGCTGCAACCTTGAAAAAAATTGCTGTGATAATAATGAAATGAAATCTTTTTTTTTTTTAACTTATGCCCATGGTCGTCAAAAGTTTGACCTACATATTATTGGTCAAACTTTTGACGAATATGGGCATGGAGAAAAAAAAAAGAAATTTTTCCTTCTATAATCCAACCAACCAAATTTTTTTAATTTCATGGTCAAAAATTTTGGTAGAAAAACCAGGTCAAATGTACTAGTGCCAGGTACGGAAAGCTATTCGATGAATATTAGGTTCCTAAATTCTAAGTTGATGGTATCCTAACTTGAGATCAAATTTTGAAAATATTTTTGCCCCTTTCATTTGGTCAAATAGATCGTCAATGCAGGGTAAAGGATACCGATTCTTGATTGTGACTTTGTTGAAATGACGATAGTCGATGCACAATCCAAGAGAGCCATATTTCTTCTTCACAAATATTATAGGTGTGCTCCATGGTGACACACTAGGTTTGATAAATCCTTTTTCCAAAAGGCCTTCCAACTGAAGCTTGAGTTCCGCAAGTTCTTGTGTGGTCATACGGTATGTAGCTTTGGAGATTGGTTATGCTCCTAGAACCAACTCAATTTGGAAGTCAATGTCCCTCTTGGGAGGCATTCCTATACTTTATTTGGGAAAAACATCCAAGTACTCCTATAATAGGGGATGATCTAGGGATACATCCCTACTCTCTCCTTGGTCCAAGTCCTCTATTGAGAATGCAAACAATTGGCATCCTTTGTGCATGCACTTCTTGAGCTGCATCACAGAAATCATGTGGAGAGAGATGGGTCATTGCATCCCAACAATATTTTTAGGTTCTCCTAAGTCATCTGAAGACTGAATGCTTTTATTTCTACAATACAAAGTGGCTTTGTGAGCATCCAACCAATCCATGCCTAAAACAACTCCATACAAGCCTAGAGGAATTACTCAGAGATCTACTAAGGTGGAAAAAGGTCCAAGCTCTAACTCGAAACTCTAGACACAAGAGATAGAGGTTATTCTTGCCCCAAAGGCTAGCTCAACCTGCCACCTATCTTCCTACCTTACTGCCTTCAGCCCACATTTCTCTACTAAAGAAGGTGAAATAAAATAATCTGTTGCTCCTACATCAAATAGTATAGTGGTAGAGATACCCCTTAAAAAACTTGGGGTTTCGATGACTGATCCCTGATGATTGGCTTGTCTATGGTCTAATGTGGCAAATACTCAGTGAGTTCTGCCTACATTACCTACTGTTGGTTTTGAAGTGACCTGTCTATAGCTAGCTACTAGGGTAGATTTTTGAGGGCAATTGACTATAATATGACCATGTTGACCACAAGAGTAACATCTTGGGTTCTTAACAAGCGCTAGACTATTGATAGCTACCTTGATTAGAGTTCTGAGCCATACTTTGAGCTAGTTGAGGGTTCAGATATTACTTTGCACGCTGCCAGTTGTGAGAATTGTTAGCTTGAGAACCCCCATTTTTATTGTTGTTTCCATTGTAATTGTTGTTGTTGTTGCTGTGAAATTTTCTTTTCTGGTGGTTCTAACTTCCTTTAGGAGGGTATTTTTTAGGTCCAAGTGCTCCTTGAGATAGATTCCCTTTGTAATGTGACCCAGCTTGAAAGGCATTACCCCCTTGGCCACCTATCTGACCTCCTAACCCCAAGGCTACATTTTGTTCCACAAGATGAGCCTTGATGATTGCATCATTAACTGTCTGAGGTTCAAACATTTGTACGCTGTTGGCCAAGAGATAGTTGAGTCCTCTAAGGAAGTGTTGAGTCAGAATGGGTTCATTATCCTTATATCTTGAGTATGGCTTGAGTTTAAAGAACTTCCACTCATAGTCATCAATTTCCATAGCTAGCTACCTTAAGTTGTGAAACTTTTTGACTCTTTCCCGTCTCCAGCGGTCAGAAATAAATCTGGCTCAAAAGAGTTCTAGGAATAGTTCCCATGAAAGAGTGGTAATATCTATGTGAAGTTTCTTTTTCTCTATTTCCCACCAAGTGGATTCAAAGTCTCTAAGGTGAATGACTACAAATCGGGCTTTGAAATTGCTGCTGTAAGGATGCATGGAGAAAAGCCTTTCTAAGTCTAGTAGCCAAGTTTTAGTGGTAGATCCTACTTGAGTTCCCTTAAATGGGTTAGTCTTAGTCCTAAGGATGTCTCAGATGTGAGAAGAATGTAGAGCATCTTCTTCCATTTCCTAATCTCTCCTCCTAGGACTCTTTTCCCTTTTCTCATGGTGAGTGTTAGTCTCCCCATGGTGACCTCTATCCTGCCCTGCATCTAACCTCTGTAGTATCTGTTGTAGGAGGTCTTGTACTTGAACCCCCTGAAAACCTCCTGATTGATTATCATATTGATCCCCCCTACCCTCATATTTTTATTCTTCATGAGAACTCTCTTGTTGAGATCTAGAAGGGGTATTTCAGGCACCTCCCCTTCTACTGCAGGTTTTACAAGGCATCCTACAATGAGTAAGAAGAAGGATAAGTTTAAGGGTCCTAGTCTAATTCTATGTTTAAGTATCTCCTTAAATGAATAACAAGTTTTAAGAAGCATGGGCCTAGTGTAGCAACTTACTGCTCTGATACCAAAGATGTCTTGCCCCACAAGGGAATCGAGGAAGAGAACAAAGATTCTCCTTGTAAAAGAAAACCCAAGTAATGATTTATGAAAATTTTGATTTTTTTTTTAAGGAATTACATTAAAAAAAAAAGTTTTACTTAGTTTCCTCCAAGGTTCCCTTCTTATTTAATGCATAATTCATTTAAGTCCATTTAGTGTACTAACAACTTGATTTACTTCTTAAGAAAACTACATCACAACATTTGTTGATTCTCTATAAAGAAATACAAAGTACTTCAATTTCAATTTTCCATTTCATCTATATTCCTAAGTATCCTTTATGAACAATATAACATTTAAAACATTAATACCATATAATAGAATTGTCTTAACATTTGATACATTGCAAATATTACATTTTTTTTACTAGCTTTTCCCTTAATCATCAATAATGAGAAACATACTACTTTACTTGAAATCTTACAAAATCCCTTTCTTTTCCAACATACATCATATACATAAAGTTCATGTTTTCCCTTTTCCTTTTTCCTAAGTCTACCCATTCCAAATATATCATTTTGAAATACATTAATGATTACATTACATTCATCTCCTCTTGGGAGGTAACAATAATTTTATATCATGAAAGATAAATACAAGTCTTCTTTCTTCAAAACTAGAACATTATGCAAGCATGAATCCTTAAGCATTGTATCCGCAAAAGGTTCCTTGATAAAAAGATAAACACCAAGGTCCACAAAGAAGGGATAGCTAGGCTATACCTAGGGTTGGGTAACCTTTCCAAAATAGCAAATGAAAAGAAGATCAAAGTATAAATCTTTTTTGAAAGGTTCTAAAGCTTGGTAGAAACTCTTAGCAACAAGATAAGTAAGTGTCATCACATATCCCTCACCCCTTGGGTTGTCCTAGTACCCACTCCAGGCCTCAGCCCCCAAGTAGGCACATGCGGAATCGAATGGCTTTCATACAAACAAGCGCCATTCAATCATACCTACGCATAGGCACCTTCTCGCACTCCCATCCATAGCCTTTACTAGCACTAATGGAATGTATGAGGCATACATTAATATTTTTAGTGTTTGAACCCATTGCCATAAGTTTTAATTAAATTATCACTTGTTAAAACAACTCTTTAGTCAGTTATCCTGGTACTAGCCACCTAGGGCCCTGGCCTCGCACTGAGAGCCACTCACTTAGTGTTCTTAGGTTTTCTACCCTTAACCCAAACATCAAATACATGTCATACATGAAGTAAAACACATCATAAACATATTTGAGAACTTGCATCAAAGAATATAAAAGAATAGGAGAGTTTAGGAATGTTTAGGAAAATTAGGAGTGTTTAGGGAGGCCTAGAATAGTCCTGATCCTCCAAAAAATCCTAAACCCTAATCCTACTTGCTAAACACATCCTTAACCTTATTAAAGCATCTAAATTCACCATATAACCTCCACCAAACAAGTAATGAACATATATAGTTTACAAAAAATTCCATATGCAAAACACAACGCTCCATCTATGGAAACCTCCCGTGCCTGAAATTTAACTAAGTCTGAATTTTTTTAGAAATCTCCAAAATCTAGAATCTACATCTTAACTCCTATGAAGCCGAAACCTACCTCAAACATCCTAGAATGTATTTAATTTCTTTATACAAATATAACTTAAAGTATAAGAAATTAAATGTATAAGAATTAAACTTAACTTAAAGTATAAGAAATTAAATGTATCAGACTTATACTTAACTTAAAGTATAAGAAATTATATGTATCAAAATTATACTTAAATATCATATTTCTATAAATCCTTCCTAAACCCTAACTTGGGATCAAACTACACATTTGGTTGGAGAAGCTGTGCATGTGTATAGAATGGTGAAAAATTAAAAAAAAATGATTGACAGAACCAACTTACGGGTAAAACTTGGCATTATAGGGGTTGTGGATTCCTAATCTTGGCAAGACACATTTGAGATCTCCCAATTTTTGTGCAAAAATGTCCCTTAGATTCAATTAACTAGCAACCTAAACCTACACAAGATCTAGGAATAGAAAATAGGCCTCTAAGCTAGAATGCAACTAGTGAGGAAAATAGAAGTTCTCCTAAGATTTGGAAGCCCCTACAGACCCCTGAGACATATGAGAAGATGTCACAAGGATTCTAGGGAGTCTACAGACTCTTCCTAATGCATAAATGAAAACTAGTTAACATACACAAGATAATTGTTTTGGGAGAGTTTACAAACTTTTACAAATGCAGGGAAGAAGAAATATTCACATCCATAAAGCATATGAAATAATCTATTCTAAGACATGATCCTATTTTCCTATCCAACAATATAGATACAATAATATAGCATAAACATTTTGCAACATATGGAGATAAACAAAACATATAGAGAAGCATTGAAACAGATCTTAAAAACATTCATAATAGAAAAGAAAATTATCTCTTAGGATGGATTCCAACCTAGAGTCCTACGAGAATCAGTTGATGAAGAAGAATCCTATTCTCCCAGTCACCTTCTAGCATTCCTTAGATTCCTTCTAGATGAAATCTCTAGCCTGTCCTTGAAACTCTCAATGGAAACTATATCTTATAACTGGAACATCTACTACTCTCAGAGATCAACCTTTCTACCAACTCCCCCTCACAGAGGAAATCTCTCTTGTATATAGATTGGAGGGATTAGTTGCACAGGTAATTCAATTGATGCAACTATCCCAACTATCCATTAGTTAATAGTTAGGCTTAGACAATATTAATAAATCCTTTCCTGGAAGAGATATAACTATATTTACATATTACAATAATCTAATTTATGTTTCTTTTATTTAAGGAAGGCAGTAGTAATTATTTCCTCCAACACATTTACCATACCATAAACTTATTTAATTATTTATTAATATAATTCAATAATTACGTACTCACCAACAATTATATAAATATATGTATGCATATGCATATGTGTGCACCCATATGCCTATGTGTACATATATTATTATTATTATAAATATTATTGCAAACATAATATTATTATTATTATTATAAAACATATTATTTATTCATACACTAATCCATATTCTTTACAAAATACAATAGTGATATATATATTAGGTAACTACTAACATAAGTTGGAATTTACCACTATTATTAAAACATTTATTATTATTATTTCCATAGACATCTTTTATTATGAATATTATAAAACATTATAAATACCATAAATTCTTTATTATTATTGATATTAAAATCACATGATTTAAACACATACTAACTCATTCCTAACAAGATACACTAGTACATATAAGTAACTACTAATAAAGATAAATTACTAAATCATACCCTCATATGAACAATAATTCACATGAATAATGTACTAACAAAATTTGAACATACCATGAAGACAATTAGAGCTACCATACTCAAAACTTCATTGTTAATGAATGCAAAAGACAAGAAACCAGCTACAAGATCCACAAAACCAGCAAACTGAGAGGACACATAAATACATCATCTACACAAGGGACTAACTCAGGAACTCCCCACCTAATGATAAAAGGTTCAGAGGTAGAGTTCCTTCTTATGGAACCTTGGTGATATCTCCATAACAACAACAATGATCTGGGATTTTGAGGGATTACTTAGACCTATGAAGCCAGGTGGAGACTACACCCAGTACTTATAATCCTACATCACCATGAAGAGATACATGTATACATATGGATATATGTACACATAAGATATATGCAAATAGATGACCAGGATCGATACATCATGTGGACCTCAACTAAGTGAGTAACTATGACTTCATCCTGATTCATGAAAGCACATTAGACACATATCCATGAAACATAAAACATCATGATAATGGTTAGATTCAAATCCTTGGGTTAGCTCCTTAAAACATATGAATATAGATGGTTTTCTAATTTCATAAACATATAAATGATAACCATAAATGAGCATATCAATCATCTGATAAACATATCATCATCCATAAATGTAAATATATAGTTCTAACCATCATCATAAAATGTCCAAATCAGAAAGTCCAAGTATCACCATAGGAGAGGGTATTACATCCTCCCCCCTAGAGTTAGGCTTACTCCTGGAAGCCTACAAATAGATATGGATAAGCATCTCTAAGTCTAGTAGCATCCTCCCATATAGTGGAGGAATCATCATTGGGGTCCCATTGGAGCCTTGCCTGATCTATGGTGTGACCCCTGAGGGTCAGTGTCCACTGCTGCAAAATGCGTACTGGCTCTAAAGCTAGCTGCCCGTCCACTACTTGTAATGCATTCCAATCCAAAACATGCCACATTGGGAATATATTTTCTAAGAACTAAAACATGAAATACATCTTGAAAATGAGCAAGGCTGGGTGGCAAGGCAAGTTGATAAGCTATTGGTCCTATCCTCTCTAGGATTTCAAAAGGGCCAACAAATTAGGGTGCCAACTTGGAGCCTTTTCCATAACGGATTGGACTCTTTCACGGATGCACCCTCAAAAAGACTCTATCACCAAGAGAAAAGTGTACATTAGTCCTATGAGCATCTACATACTTCTTCTGCCTATCCTGAGCTATCAAATTATGATCTCTAATATGCTTGACATGCTACTCCATATCATCTAACATCTCAAGGCCTAGAAGTACCATGTCCTCCAATCGGTCCCAACTTAAGGGAGTGTAGTACAGATGACCATACAAAGCTTGAAAAGGGGACATACCTATGGAACTATGATACCCATTATTATAAGAATACTCCACCAAATATAGATACTCTTCCCAATGGGTTTGTCTATCCATAACATACATTCTGAGCATATCCTCAAGAACTTGATTGACTCACTTTGTTTGCCCATTTGTCTCAAGGTGATAGGTTGAACTAGAGTTGAGCTGAGTCCCTAAAGTGTGCTGAACTAAAGTCCAAAAAGATGATGTGAATACTGGATCATGATTAGATATGATTTTCCTGGGAATACCGTGGAGTCTCACAATGTCCTTCATGAATACTCTAGCTACAGAAGCTGCTGAGTAGGAGGACTACATGGGAGAAACATGGGCTACCTTGGTGAGTCTATCGACTATTACCATGATAGAATCATGTCTCCCAGGAGTAACTGGAATTCCCAAAATAAAATCCATGGAAATAACATCCCATTTCCATTCCGGCATGAGGTGAGTTTGCAAAAGACCAGTAGGATGTTGATGCTCTACTTTAACTCTTTGGCATTCCAAACATCTTTCCATGTAGTCTTCTATATCTCTCTTCATTCTTGATAAATAGTACAATTGGTGTAGGTTAGCATACATATTATTTAGCCCTAGATGTGTTGAATAGGGAGCCTTGTGGCTTTCTAAAAGGAGAATCACAGGAAGATCTCGAGATGTGGGCACATAAATTCTTCCCTTCCATCTCAAAAATCTTAGGGCATCTAAGGAATATTATGAGAAGCGACCTTCCAAGGGTCTTCCTGACTCTATTTCTACCTTAACCTCTTGAAACCAAGAGTCAAAAGAGAGAGCCTCCTTGATTCTTTTATCCAAATCTGTGCTTAGGGATAGTGCTGATAAAGCATTTCTAGGCCTGGTCAAAGTATCTACCACCACATTCATCTTCCCTTGGATGTACTTAACTTGGAACTCATATTAACATGATAATTCCATCCACTTGTGTTGTCTAGCATTGAGGTTAGGTTGAGAGAAGATATACTAAAGGCTTCGATGATCTATTTGGAGTTCAAATTTATGACCCAATAAAAAGTGCCTCCACTTTACAAAGGCATGAACTACTGCTACAAGTTCTAGATCATGGGTGGGGTAGTTCAGCTCATGATCTTTAAGCTTCCTAGACTCATAAGCAACAACTTTTCCTTCTTTCATAAGAACCACCCCAATCCCTTCTAGCGAGGCATCTATGCAAACTATGAAGTTTCCTGATGGTTTGGGAACCACCAAGATTGAAGCACTGGTTAATCTTTCCTTCAAACATTGGAAAGCGGCCTCACATTTTTCTAACCAAACAAACTTCTTACCTTTCCTTTGTAAGGAAGTAATAGGATGAGCTATCTGAGAGAACTCTCTGACAAATCATCTATAATATCTAGCTAATCTAATAAAGCTATGAACTTTGGGAATGTTAGTCGGAGTTGGCCACTCCACTATGGCTTAAATTTTGGCTAGATCAACAATGATGCCATTTCCTAAAATGATGTTTCCAAGATACTTAACCCTTCTCTGAAAGAATTCACACTTTTTTGCATTGGCATAAAGTTGATTTTCCCTAAGGCACTGCAATACTTGGTGAAGATGAACCTCATGTTCTTCAAGAGTTTTGGAGAACACTAAGATATCATCTAAGAAAACTATCACAAATCTATCCAAGTAGGTTTTGAAAACCCCATTCATCAAACTCATAAACATAGAAGGGGCATTCGTTAACCCAAATTGTACCGCAGTGAACTCATAGTGACCATACCTGGTATGAAAAGTTGTTTGATGAAAATTGGCTTCCCAAATTCTAAGTTGATGGTATCCTGACTTGAGATCAATTTTTGAAAATATTTTTGCCCCTTTCATTTGATCAAGTAGATCGTCAATGCGGGGTAAAGGATACCAATTCTTGATCATGACTTTGTTGAGTTGATGATAGTCGATGTACAATCAAAGAGAGCCATCTTTCTTCTTTATAAATATTACTGGTGCACCCCATGGTGACACACTGGGTCTCATAAATCCTTTTTCCAAAAGGCCTTCCAACTAAAGCTTATGTTTCCCAAGTTCTTGTGTGGTCATATGGTACAGAGCTTTGGAGATTGGTTCTGCTCCTGGAACCAACTCAATTTGGAAGTCAATGTCCCTCTTGGGAGGTATTCCTAGAATTTATTTTGGGAAAAACATCCAAGTACTCTTGTAATAGGAGATGATCTACTGATACATCCCTACTTTCTCCTTGGTCCAAGTCCTCTACTAAGAATGCAAACAATTGGCATCCTTTGCGCATGCACTTCTTGAGCCACATCATATAAATAATGCAGAGAGAGATGGGTTGTTACACCCCAACAATCTTTTTAGGTTCTCCTAAGTCATTTAAACACTGAATGCTTTTGTTTCTACAAACCAACGTGCATTTGTGAGCATCCAACCAATCCATACCCAAAACTATTCCATACGAGCCTAGAGGAATTACTCGGAGATCTACTAAGGTGGAAAAAGGTCCAAGCTATAACTTGCAACTCTAGACACAAGATACAGAGGTTATTCTTGCCCTGGAGGCTAGCTCAACCTGCCACCTATCTTCCTGCCTTACTACCTTCAACCCACATTTCTCTACTAAAGAAGGTGAAAAAAAATAATCTGTTGCTCCTAAAACAAATAGTATAGTGGTAGAGATACCCCTTGACAAACATGGGGTTTTGATGACTGATCCCTGATGATTGGTTTATTCATGGTCTAATGTGGAAAATACTTAGTGAGTTTTGCCTACATTACCTACTATTGGTTCTGAAGTGGCCTATCTATAGCTAGTCATTGTGGTAGATTTCTGAGGGCAATTGACTGCAATGTGACCATGTTGACCACAAGAGTAACATCCTGGGTTCTTAACAAAATTCCTTCTTGTGGAAGGTGTGCTAGACTATTGATAGCTACCCCAACTATAGTTCTAAGGCATACTCTAAGCTAGTTGAGGGTTTGGGTATCACTTTTCATGCTGCCAGTTGTGAGAATTGTTAGCTTGAGAACCCCCATTTTTATTGTTGTTGCCATTGTAATTGTTGTTGTTGTTACTATGAAATTTTCTTTTCTGGTGGTTCTAACTTCCTTTAGGAGGGTAGTTTTAAGGTCCAGGTGATCCTTGAGATAGATTCCCTTTGTAACCTGACCCAGCTTGAAAGGCATTACCCTCTTGGCCACCTATTTGACCTCCTAACCCCAAGGCTACATTTTGTTCCATAAGATGAGCCTTGATGACTGCATCATTAACTGTCTGAGGTTTAAACATTCGTACACTGCCAGCCAACCAACTATTGAGTCCTCTAAGGAAGTGTTGAGTAAGCATGAGTTCGTCATCCTTATATCCTGAGTATGGCTTGAGTTCAAAGAACTTCCACTCATAGTCATCAACTGACATAGTTAGCTACCTTAAGTTGTGAAACTCTTTAGCTCTTTCCTATCTCTAGTGGTCAGAAATAAATCTGGCTTGAAAGAGTTCTAGGAATAGTTCCCATGAAAGAGTGGTAATATCTATGTGAACTTTCTCTTTCTCTATTTCCCACCAAGTGGATACAAAGTCTCTAAGGTGAATGACTGAAAATTGGGCTTTGGTATTGCTACTATAAGGATGCATGGAGAAAAGCCTTTCTAAGTCTAGCAGAAAAGTTTCAGTGGTAGATCCACCTTGAGTTCCCTTAAATGGGTTAGTCTTAGTCCTAAGGAGGTCTCACATATGAGAATCATGCAGAGAATATTCTTCTACTACCTGATCTCTCCTCCTAGGACTCTTTTCCCTTTCCTCATGGTGAGTGTTAGTGTCCCCATGGTGACCTCTATCCTGCCCTGCATCTAACCTCTGTAATATTTGTTGTAGGATCTCTTGTACTTGAGCCCCCTGAAAACCTCTTGATTGATTATCAAATTAATCCCCCCTACCCTCATATTGTTCTTCTTCATGAGAACTCTCTTGTTGAGATCTAGGAGGGGTATTTCGGGCACCTCCCCTTCTACTGTAGGTTATAGGAGAAATGCTTCCATGATTAAGAAGAAGGATAAGTTTAAGGGTCCTAGTCTAATTCTATGTTTAAGTATCTCCTTAAATGTATAAAAAGTTGTAAGAAGCATGGGCCAAATTTCCAGGGCCCCAGTGTAGCAACTTAGTGATCTGATACCAAAGATGTCATGCCCCGCAAGGGAACTATGGAAGAGAACAAAGATTCTCCTTGTAAAAGAAAACCCAAGTAATGATTGATGAAAAATTTTGAATTTTTTTTAAAGAATTACATAAACAAAACATAGTTTAACTTAGATTCTCCAAGGTTCCCTTCTTATTTAATGCACAATTCATTTAAGTCCATTTAGTGTACTAACAACTTGATTTACTTCTTAATAAAACTACGTCACAACATTTGTAGATTCTTTATAAAGAAATACAAAGTACTTCCATTTCAATTTTCCATTTAAATCCATCTATATTCCTAAGTATCCTTTATGAACAATATAACATTTAAAGCATTAATACCATATAATAGAATCATCTAAACATTTGATACATTGCAAATATTACATTTTTTTTACTAGCTTTTCCCTTAATCATCAATAATGAGAAACACACTACTTTACTTTAAATCTTACAACATCCCTTTCTTTTCCAACATACATCATATACATAAAGTTTGTGTTTTCCCTTTTCCTTTTTTGTAAGTCTACCCATTCCAAATACATCATTTTGAAATACATTAATGATTACATTACATTCATCTCCTCTTGGGAGGTAACAATAATTTTACATCATGAAAGATAAATACAAGTCTTCTTTCTTCAAAACTAGAACATTATGCAAGCATGAATCCTTAAGCACTACATCCGCAAAAGGTACCTCAATAAAAAGATTTACCACCCAAGCACATGGATACCAAAAGGTTCACTCCTTCATTCTAGGAGATAAACACCAAGGTCCACAAAGAATGGATATCTAGGCCATACCTAGGGTTGGGTAACCTTTCCCAAATAGAAAATTAAAATAAGATCAAAGTATAAATCTTTTCCCAAAGGTTCTAAGGCTTGGTAGAAACTCTAAGAAATAGGCTAAGTGAGTGTCATCACATAGCTCTCACCCCTTGGGTTGTCCTGGTACTAGCCACTCCGGGCCCTGGCCCCCAAGTAGGTACATGCGAAACCGAATGCCTTTCATATAGATAAGTGTCATTCAACCGTACCTACGCATAGGCACCTTCTCCCACTCCCATCCATAGTATTTTCTAGAAAAAATGGCATGGGAAAGGAATACATTAATTTTTTTAGTGTTTGAACCCATTCCCATAAGTTTTAATTAAATTATCACTTGTTAAAACAACTCTTCAGTCAGTTATCTTGGTACTAGCCACTTGGGGCCCCGACCCCGCACTAAGAGTCACTCACTTATTGTTCTTAGGTTTTCTAGCCTTAACCCAAACATCACATACACATTATACATGAA